>ML994636.1:374188-404513 GCA_010093925.1 Zopfia rhizophila CBS 207.26
TATATTATTACTTTAGCCTACTATACTTAAATTTAAATACTTTTTAGATTAGTAAAACCTGCTACTTAAGCTTATTAAAATTAATAAAAAAACTAAATACTATATTAAATAAATTAAAGAACTATATTTAAACTATAAATAGAAATGCTATAAATACTTAGTTAAATAAACTAAATATAATAACCTAATATAGAAATTTATAAAAAACCTTTAAAATATAGCTACTATAAAAAAAATTATTTTAAAATTCTAAACTAATTTAAACTTAATATTTAATATAAATACCTTTTATAAAAGCTTAAATTTAAAAAAAAGTACTATTATAGTAATTATTTATAATACTTAATAAAAGTTTTTTTAAAAGAGTTTTTTTATAAGCCTTTTTTATTATTACATGTTTATATATTAACTATATACTAGTATATAGACTTTACTTTTAAATATTTCTACTTATAATTTTTTTCTTTTTTACGTAACGTTTTAAACTATTACTTAATATTATATATAGTAATTAATTAATGTCTTTTTTTAAGCTTTTAAATTTTTATATATAATACTTTTATAAAAAATTTTCTTTTAATATAATTATATATAATTTACCAGTTTTTATAAACTTAGTATTATTAATATTAACTTTTTAAATATTAAATAAGTTTATTATACTTTTATATAAATTTTAATTATAATATAAAGTTTATATATAAAACTATACTTTTTATTATATATAATTATTTATTTACTAATACTTTAAATAATAGATATTAAAATTATATAAAATACTACTAGTTAATAGCTAGTTAATACTTTATTTATATTGTTTTTTTACTACTTTAATTTTTTTAAACTTTTAGATAAATATAAGTAAGTTAATATAAAATAAATTATTAATTTTTTTTTAATTTATTATAATTATAGTAAAATTATAACTTAAATTTTATTTTTAAAATAACTATATTTATATTATGTAAGTACTTTACTTATATAAAATATATAAAAGTATTTAATAATTTAACTATATTTAGTAAATTAATTAAAAAAATATAAACATTAATAAAATAAAATAAAGTAAAAAAAATTATAAAATAAATATTTTAATAAATTTTAAACTATAAAAGTAATTA
The DNA here is from genome assembly GCA_010093925.1 of Zopfia rhizophila CBS 207.26. Taxonomy (NCBI): domain Eukaryota; kingdom Fungi; phylum Ascomycota; class Dothideomycetes; family Zopfiaceae; genus Zopfia; species Zopfia rhizophila. The sequence goes on from ML994636.1 coordinate 375,310, forward strand.
TAAAAAATAAAATTATATAAACTAAAAAAAGTTTGTATAAAATATTTTAATTTTAATAAATACTTACACTTTATATTATATATTAATTATTTTTTTTTAAAAAAATTATAATAATTTAAAATAATATTTACAAAAAATATAAAAAAGTATATAGTTTTTTTAAAACAAAAACTAATATATAATATAAAGTATAAATATTTTTAATATACATAATAATAATATTTATATATTTTTAGTAAAAATGTTAATATTATATTTACTTTATTAAAAAACTAAATAAAATTTGTATATAATTAAATAATAAAAGGAAAAAGCTGTAATAGCAGCTAAATAAGCCTAAAAACTACTTAAAAAGAAACTAGATAGCGGAACCTAATTCTCTGTAATTAACTATTTTTAATAAACCCCTTATATTCTATCCACAGAGCATGGGTGACGACGGCGGGTTGTAATCTTATTTTTATAATTATAAAAACTATAACTATAACGCGTTAGGAAGTAATTAATAAGTAAGTAAATAATATTAAAAAAAAAGAATAAACACTAGCCTAACTAAGACTAGCAGAAAGCAATTGAAATTATTAAAAAAATCAAGAATAATTTTAATAAAGAGAAGGAAGAGAAGCTATGTTGTAAAATCCTTACTAATAAAAAAAAACACTATAATATATTTAAAATCTTTAAATATACTACTAAATTATCTAAAACAAAAATAAGACATAGCTTAACTAGATTAAAGCTGGAATTAATAAAATTAAAAAAAAAAATATATAAAGAAAACCGCCTAGAGATTTTCTAATTATAAAATAAAACTTAAGTAGCTATTATTATTTAAATATTACACATAGTAAACACAGCTGCTGTGTTATAAAAGACTATAATCTAAATCTATCTTAAGAATTCCCAGAGAAAGGACTTAAGAGAGATACTAGAAATAACTAAAAAAATAATACTAGAAGTATTTACTATAAATACTCTAAAGAGCAGCAATATCAACGTTCACGTGCTATTCTAGATAATAAAAGACTAAATTATAAATAGACTAAATACACTAGAACTTAAAATCCTAAAGAAAGATTATCTCTTAAAGATTCTAAAAGTTCTACTTAAGATAAAAATTAATAAAAGAAGAAATACAGATAACTCTGAGCTAATATATGCTATATATAAAGCTACTAAATAGCTAGTACTAAGTATAGCTATTACCTAAATCTAATAGCTATATAACTCTAAGGCGTAGGAGATATGCTATAGAAATACTAAAGATAGCTAAAAAGAGCTAGAAAAGACTTATAGAACTCTAATTATTAGAATACCCACACAGGTAATCTAATAGAAGATTATAAAAAATAAACTAGTTATTAACTCCCAGCTCTTTAAAGCAAGGCTATTTAATAATAGTATAATTATTAAATAATACTTTTAATATAGCTAATAGAGTTATATTTAAAGTATATATAGAAAAAAAGTATAGTGCAGACATTACACAGGCCTATATAATATAATAGAATGTTCTTAGAAAAGAGTATTCTATGTAAACTATAAAAAAGCCTATAAAGTATAGTAATAAAAAGAGTATAAGACATTTCAAAACTACTTAAAAAAATTTAGATAAAAAGAATAGTCTTTTTTAAGTAAATGCTTTATATCTATATTATAGAGAAAAAACAAGCAGAATAATTAAACCCCATATAAAGTAACTTTACTATTATAATAAGGAAAAGAGAAAGATAGATTATTTTATTAAGTAATCTATATAAAGGACTATTACTAAAAAGAGAACTAAATAGACTCTCTTATATAAAAGTTATAAATAAAGATATTTTATAATTAAGGCTTATATGAAACGCAGGCGATATATACCTAGCCTAAATAAAAGTAAATAATAATTCTGATACTAATATAGAAGACTGTATACCTACTTTAAATAAATAAACTTATTATTATCTAATATAACTATAGAAATGTAAATTAAGGTGTATATTACCTTTTTTTTAATAGAATAATATAAGTAAAGCACTAAGTACTTATAATTTAAAAACTAGTATATAATAAATACACTAAATTAATATACTACTTATGTGGATATGCTCTAGTATATGAAGAAAACTCTATAATAAAAGTATATTTTATAATTAGCTAAAACGTTAACGCTGTGTATTAGAGATATAAATAATATAATCTATTTATTATAACACTCTAGCTTAGCTTAGAGAGGCTAGAGACTACTATTATTAATATTTATAATTTATATAAAAACTACTAATAGATTAGGACCTAGCTAGAAATAGATAAAGCTATTAAAGAAGTTAAAAAAAAAGTTATACTTTTTAAAAACTTTAATATATACTATTTAATATAAAGGGGAAGTTATATTATAAGTAAAGCGCAAATAAAACACCTACTTCTTAAAATAGAAACATAAGGTCTTTAACTCGCTATATTATAAGGTAAATTAATTTAGAAAAGGGAATAAAAAGAGAGCGTTATTAGCCTTACATTTCTATTAAACATAATATACAAAAGAGTTAGCTTCTATAGAACGGAAGATAAATAAACTCTAATAAGAGACTATATACTAATATAAATCCAAATAAATGCTACTATTTATTTATAAAAGAAAAATAAACGCTACGCGCTTAAAAAACTAGATATGAAAGAATTTCTCTAAGATATTAAAATTCTTAAGTGGATAACAGCCCCGGAACCTCTAGAAGTTTTCTAGAAAGAAATTATGTATACCCTTAAGTCTTATTATCTACACGTAAGACCTAGTTTATAAGTGTGTAAAATATAGTTACTAAAAGTAACTTAGTTTCTTATAAGTATTAAATAAATAAAATACTAGTATTATAATTACGGAGAAAACTATAACTGCTAGAGCTATAAAACGCTATCCAACCAGCTCTAAAAGAAAATCCAAAAAGTAAAAAAAATAACTAGAAGTAATTTATATAAGAATTTATAACAGACCTTATAAAACTATATAATAAGGGGTTATAGACTCTTTTAAAGTGGAGTAAAAAAAGCACTAATATAATAAAAAGTAATTTTTATTTTTCTAATTTTAGAAACTCTACTAGTGACTATCTCACTAAAGATAATACTATAAAGATAGAGATTCTAGCCAGGAAGTTTTTCCTAAATATAGGTAAAATAGATTTTAAAGATATTAATAATAAGGCACAGCTAGAGCACACTTGAATTAATATTAATCTATATATATCTAAGAAGGTAATAAGTAATCTAATTATAAAACTTCTAAATAGAAAAGCCATAGGCCCTAATAACATACTGAATAAAATTCTAAAAATTATATTTCTATTAATAGCTTAAGAGCTTATATAGGCGGTTTATTAGTATTTTAAAAATAAAATAATACTAACTTGCTTTAAAGAATTAATTATAATTACTCTATATAAAAAAGATAAGAAGGATTATTTTCTTTTAAAAAGCTACTAATTAATCACGTTAGAAAATACTCTAGCTAAGATAATTAAAAAATAAGTAGCAGACTTAATAATAGTAGCTACTAAAAAATATAAACTACTTTTATAAAACTAGATAAGAGTAAGAAAGAAGCGCTTAATACTTTTAGTAATTAGTATACTTATCTCTAGCATTTAAACAGCGTGGAGAGTGCGTTTAGGCTATATTATCTTAATACTAAGCTTAAATCTAATTAAAGCCTTTAACAACGTCTCTTACAAACGTCTACTATATATTCTAAGAAAAAAGAAACTACTAGAATAAATAATTTACTTTATATAAAGCTTTTTAACTACTCGACGAACGCGTATTATATTTCTTAAGTATTAAAATAAATAAATTTAAATATAAATAGATATTCTATAGAAATTTCTACTTTCACTAATTCTATTTCTCTTCTTTATATTAGAGCTTTTAAAGGAGTTTTAGTGATTAAATAGTAATACGCTAGTATTTAGCTTTATTAATAATATAAATTTTATCTTATAAGAAAACTCTACTATTAAGAACTACTAACGCCTAATAGCTATATATAATTAATATATAGTATAGATAAAATACTATAGAGCTATATTTACGCTAAAGAAATATTAGCTTATATACTTTACTAGAAAAAAACGCTATAATAGTATAGACTTAGTGTTAATTATATGAATTACTAGCTATAAAACTACTCTCTAAAGCTTAAGTATATATATACTTAGGGTTTAGGTAAACCTAAAGCTCTAATAAAAAGAATATATTTATAAAGCAGCAGAGAAGGGTATAGCAGCTTTTAAAGCTATATTATAAATTACTATATTAATATAGAGCCTGTTTATGAAATACTTATACTTTTTATATATAGTAGTTATCCGCTTAATAATGCTCTACAGTGCCCAGATATAGAAAACTCGTAATAATAATAATTTAATAGTAAAGAATTTCATCCGGCTGCTCCAGAAGACCTAAAACTAATATCTTTATAAAATAATAAAGGTATATAAAAGAATACTAATAGTAGCTATTAAGAAAGAGATAGTAGTTTTATTAATTATACTTTATATAAATACTATAGCTCTCTAGAGAACTCTAGACACTAGCTAGAACTTAGTAAAAAAAAAATAATAATAAGTACTCTAAATAATATCTAGGTATTACTAGTAAGTTAATAGTAGACTATAATATAACCACTAACTCTATTAGAAAAGCTTTAAAACTAGGTAAAAGAATGTAAGAAAGAAGTCTTAGTCTATTTTATAAAAGAAAACTCTAGAAACCACTAACACCAGCAGGGACAGAGATATATAGGAAAATTATAAATATACTATACTAATAGCTATTAATATTACTAGCGTATAGTCACCCTTATCTTAAGGTAAGTAAACATAAAATAGTAATATTAATAGTAAAGTATAGTAAAAGAATAAATAGTATTTACTTAGTATATTTTATAGAAAACACTTATAATCTTATTTTATAAAGGACTTTTAAAGATAGAAGCTACTACTCTATTCTTATTATATATAAAAGTCCTTAGCCTTAACGCCTGGCTAGTAAAAATAGGGGTTCTAAATAAATTCCTATAGTATAACTATAGCTAGCTAGTATAAACTATATACTATACTCTTTTTTATTACTTTAGGCTAGAAAGAACTGAACTAATAGCATTATTCTTATTAAAATAACTAGAAAAAATACTAAGCTAGAAAAATAGTACTTAAGTAGTAGTAAAATAATTTATAAGAATAAAATTACTTACTTAGTTCTAAGTAGTAAAAGTAATTAATACTTAGAAAATAAATAACTTCCGCCTATTCCAGAGCATAGACAATTAGTAGGAGACAGAAAAAAAAGGTAAAAGAAAAAAAAATTATCTATAAAACATAAACATAATAGCTAAAATTATAAACTATATAAAAAATAAAAAGATAAAAAAAAAGTATTATAATAGTAGAGCACTAGCGCCCCTTTAGTATAGTATATTAATAAATTTTCTTATTAATAAGTTTTTTCTATAAAAGGAATTAGCCTATATAGACCCATTAGGGGGACTAAATCAGGCAGTAAATAGAAATAATAATAATAATTAAATAATAAATTAAAAGTAAAAATTAATAATTTTAACTAATAATTAGTTTATTATTTAATTTTAATTTTAATTTTTTTATAGAATTTATTAATATAATATAAATATTTCAAATAATAATTTTAAAAATTTTTTTTTTTACAAATATATAAAATTTTACTTTAAGTTATTTAATTAAATAATTTACTATAGTTATATAAAATTACCAAATTTTAGTAAAAATTATAAAATAGTTAATAATATTTAGTAATAATTTATATAATATTTAAATATTAACTTAGTTTTTTATTTATATAACTTATTACTAATTTAATTTTTTATATTTATATTTATTATAAAAGTATTATAAGTAAAAAGCTAAATGCTTAAAAAACATATTAATTAATTACTTAGTATAATACTAAGTAATAAGTTAAAACATTATATTAAAAAAAATTTAAAGTAAAAACTTTATACTAGTATAAAACTAATATATAAACACGTAATATTAAAAAAAATCTTAATATACTAAAGTTAACATAAATGTTAAACAGCTGAGTATAGTAAAGTGTATTATATAAGATATACTAAATAAGCTATATAAGTAAAGCTTTATAAAAAGAGTAGAAATAAAATAGTAATATAAGAAAAGTAAAGTAAAAAAAGTAGTATAAGAGAAATAGCATAAAAGTAGTATTAAAATAATAATATAAAGTAGTATAAAAAAAGTAGTATAGTTAGAGAAATATTATAGTTAAAATAGTATAATTAAAGTAGCGTAGTTAAAGTAGTATAGTTAAAGTAACATAAAAAAAATAGTATTAGAAGAAAAGTAGTATTTAAGAAGCTACGTAAGAAATAGTTAAGATATTAAAATATTAGTTATATAAAAATATCTTAAAGTTTCTTACTTAATGTTTAATTACGTGATAATACTTTTTTTAGCTAATAAGAACACTAATAACTTTAGTACTATCTTAGTAGAAATTTGAATTAAAAATCTTTCTTATTTAAGTAAAAAAATCCTTACTATACTTAATAATAAAAAAATTTAAAATTGTTTTTAAAAGTATTATAAATAGTTATTATAATAACTTTTATTTTAATGTAAACTTTTATAAAAAGTATTTATATTTAAAATAAATTATTATAACTAGTTTATTTAACAAAATATTTATAGTATTTTTACTTATAATTTTAATATAAATTATTAATTTATTTAATATAGCACCTAAGTTTACTATTAAGTTTACTAAGTTTAGGTAGTAAATTTTACTAGTTAAAATAGTATTTAAACTTTAATATAATAAATTATAGTAATAATATATATAAACTAATTATTTTTTAAAAATTTAAAAAGTTTAAATTAGTATATATACAAAAAAACTATTTAAAAAATATAGTAATTTTCTAAAGTTTTTAACTTTAATTTCTTAAATATTTATTTTATTTAAATGTTTTATATATTAAGTTAAACTAGATTTTTTTATTTAATAGTTAATTATAAATAATTGTTTTTATTTATAAATATTTTTTAAAAAGTTTAAGCCTATATTATTGTCTTTTAAATTTGTTATTAAATATTAGTTTTTTTTATTATATAATTAGCTTTTAAAACTTATTTTAAAATTATTAATTTATATTAATGTATTTCATAAGCGAGCTGGTTAAACAAGTGAGCTAATTAATTTACTAAAACTATACTAAATATAATAAACTATATAATGAACTATTTTACTCTACTATAATCTACCTCTAATTCCTCATTATTGCTGGATTCTATAGTAGATTCTTTATTAATTTAGTATATTTAAGTATTATGCCTAGTCCTGCCGCAGTTTCTACAGCGTCTTTAAGTTAGTTTAATCTTATTTACTTTAGTATTACCCTAACTTTTCTTACTACTAGAAGTTATAGTAGCAGTTTTCTTAGTAACTAACTATAAGCTAGCTTTAAAGGTAAGAACTTCTTTTTACTAGATACGCTTTCTTTTACGCTGTTTCTATTAATTTATAACCTTATTAGCTACTTTAAGCTTAGTAATTTAATCGCGCTATAACACTATCTAATAAGCTATTAAAAAGATGCCTTTAATAAGCTAATTAAACTCTTCCTTTAAGGAAAATAATAAGCTACCTAACTTATTACTAATCAGCTTTAATTACGACCTAAATTTAAGATAGTTACTAAGAGTTTTCAACTGCTATAGAGTATCTTATATAGTAGGAAGTATAAACGTGTGTAATTAAATATTAAGCTTTAATATTATCTTATTTAGATTAAATAGAACTAGGCTAGCACCTTAAAAACTTCTTTAAATATTCTTTTTAGTAATAGACGCATTAAACGCGTCCCAGAAGGCTGGTAAGAACTCTATTTTCATGATATAGTTAAACTAGTTATACATTAGCTTCTTAACTTAGCGCCTATACGCTATTTTTAATAGCAAAAAACAACTAACATCTAGTAGCTATAAGATATGTAACGAATATGGCGGCATATATAAAGTAACTATCTTATTCTCTTATAGTATTTAGTAAATTCCAGCGAGTTATGGCTTTCGTGGCTGTCTAGAATTAATAAACGGTATATACCTACAGTACGCTTTTTTATATGTGTATTAAAGTACTTTAACTACTAAAAACTAAGCTTATTTATTATCCAGCCGTTATTAGAGACCCTAAATGCTTATTAGAATGGTATGTTAACTTCCTAGTACCAGGTAGAGAAATAGTTTTTATCTTTATAGATAATAAAGAGTAAAAGCGTGTACCTTAATATACTAATATCTTAGATCACTATAACTTACTCCTAGTTACCTAGCTAAATAGCTTTTGGTTAATGCTATCTTTTAGAGCCTATAATGACTTTTTACTGGGTTATTATACCTATCTAAAAGCTAGATTTATTAAAGTTGTATATGTCTTTATTTTATATACCATATTTAGCCTTTATATTATGTATAAGGTTAAACTAAGCTTGTATAATTACTAGTTCTTTCTGTTTATAACGCTAGTAGTTTAGCTTCTGATTATACTTTATTTTAAGCCCTACAGTGCGCTTAATGAAGTTATGTGGTTAGTTTATATTTACTAAGTCTTTCTTTTACTTAGCTAATAGTTTATTAGCTATCTCTTAAACAGTATTAAGTAGAGAGGCAAATACTCTTAAATCTAGCTTAAGTATATACTATTTTATTACCTCCTTTTTAGTTGCTATTAGATTTATTAAATTGGGCTTAATATTACGTTATAAGATAATTCTAGTACGTCGCGTTTATAGGCTTAAGAAAGAGACGTTAAAAATACACGTAGCAGGTTAGAGACTAAATATTTAGCCTATTTTAAGAGCTTAAATAGCAAGCTATATTTAAGCTTCTTTAGAAATTAATTACAGGTTAATAGGTAAAGATATTATGGTATTAAATATCTTAATATATAGTCTTAGTAAACTAATTAGCTCACTTATTTAACCAGCTCGCTTATAAAATACGTTAACTAAAAACAATTTTTTTTTAAATTTAAATATAATATTATTAACTTTAAATTATAAAAAAAGAAGATTATTTATTTAATTATTTTACTAGCAGTTTATATATATACGTAAAACTTATTTTATTATACTATTTACTTTTTTTTATTTAGTATTTAGTTTCTAGATAATATATAGAAAATAGTTAAAATTTAATATAATTGTTTTTAAGAAGCTATAATTTATTTATATATATTAGCAAAAACATAAGTTATATTTATAGTAGTTATTTTATAAAAACAAAAAAATTAAATATTAGTATTTTATAAAGTACCTAACTATAATTATAAAATGAATATAACTTTTAAGTATTAAAAAGTTAATAATAAAATCTATAATTTTTTTAAAAAATAATAAAAAAGGTTTAAAAAACTATAATACTTTTTATAAAAATCTCTAAATTTTTAATAATTATAATAATAACAAGTATATTAATATATTATTTTAAATATTTAAAGTTAGTAGTATTTATATTATAAATTTTAAAAGGTTTTTTTTATAATTAAAGTAGTTAATAGCTAAAAAAGTATATACAATTTTAAAAGCCCTAATTTTAAGTTTATTATAATTTAGTATTACTAACTAATTATAATAGTATAACTAATATTTTTTTGATTTTATACTTACTTAATTTTTTTAAGAGTATTATGTTTTCTTTTAAATTAGTAAAAAGAATTTTTAAATAAAGTTATTATTTACTTATTTTTTATTAATAATTTACTAATTAAAATTATTTATTTTAAATAAGTTTAGTTTTAATATATTATTAAATAGTTTAAAGTAAAATAGTATTTATTCTTAAACTTTTTAAGTTTTTTCTAAATAAGAGTATTTTATATATAGTAAGTAAAAGTATTTAAATTTTTTTTTTTTTACTATTTTACTTAGTATATAATTATAAAGTTAAATTAAAATAAATATTTAATTTAATAAATTTATTAATAACTTACTAATTTAATAATAGTAAAGTACTATTAAAAATTTTATAGTTACTTAATACTTAAATTAAAAAAATAGTACTTTTTAGTTTAAGTTTTTATTATTTAATATAATATATAATAGTTTATATTTTTTATTATAAATTTTATAATTTTATATTTATATTTAATAAAATTTAGTTTTTTTAAAAAGTAGATAATAAGTCTTAATTTCTTTAATTTATTTTAAACAAAATAAGTATACTAATAGTTATATAATTTAAGAAATTAATTTTATAATAATAAATAATTTTAAATTTTAAATTTAAAAAGCTAAAATAGTTATAAATTCATACTTTAAAGTTTTAAATACTTTTTAATAACTATTATTAAATTTAAATAAAGTATTTATTTTTATTAAAATTAGAAGTAAAGTTATAATATAAAAAAGTTATTAATAAATTATTAGTAAAAATCAATAAATTTTAAAAACACTTTTATATTTTTTACGTTATAAAATGTTTTTACTTTATTTAAATTTATACTAATTTTTTAATAAAAATAATATACTTTAAAAACTTAACTTATTTTAGTAAAATTTGTATTTATTAATATTAAGTTATAAACTAATTTTTTTTAAATCTTTTCTAATATATTACTAATACTTATATAAAAAATTATTATAAATTAAAATATAGCTAACAAAATTTTTTTTTTTAATATTAGAACGTAATTAATATATTAACTAATTTAAAAATATAATAAAATACTTACATATGTTATATTAATTTTAAAATATAGTAAGCTATTTATTTTTTTTATAAAATACTTTACTTTACTAAAATAAATTTTTTTTAAATTAATAAAATTAAAAATTAGTTTTTAATAAAAATAATATTTAATACTTAATAATTTATATAATATTTAAAACTTTTATTAGGTTTTTTTTATAAAAATAATAGGTAAAAATTTAAGAAAAAACTTACTTAATAAACTTTTTAATAATATATTTTAGTTTATTTTAAAATATTATATAAAAATTAATTTTATAATTATAATAATAATTAAGTAGTTTATTAACTTTTTTTTTAAAAATTTTATAAATAAGTTAGTTTAAATTTTAAAATTAAAGCTTTATTAAAATTAGTTATAAAGATAGTAAAAATTTTACATTTATATTTTTAAATTAGTAAATTAAAAACTTTTAAAAACGTTTTAATAAAACTTTTATTTAATTTAATATTAAATTTTATGTAAAAACTTTTTAAAAAATAGTTTACTAAAAAGATTTTTAATTAAATATTAAGTTTTTATAACTAATAGTTTATTTTAATTAACTAATTATTATATTAAGTTTAAGTAATTAATATTAATTTTAAAAAACAAGTTTAAATATATTATATGCAAGTAGTATTAAAATAAAAGGTTTTTAAATAATTAATAGTTTTTTTTAGTAAATTAAAAATTAAAATAAATATAAGTAGTAATTTTAATAATAAAAAAAAATAAAAAAATTGCTTTTTATAAATTATAATTATAATTAACTTTATAATTTTTTGTTTAAAATTAGTAAAAATTTATTTTATAATTTTTTAATATAATTTATATAGTAAAAAGTTATACTAATAAATAGTTATATTAATAAAATATAAAATATAACTTTTTTTTAAAAAAAAAAATTGACTATTAAAAATAATAGAATATAAAATACTTAAAAATAGTAAAAAAATTAAGTTTTTAAATATTAATTAATATAATAATAAAATAAAATAAGTTATTTTAACAAATAGTATATAAAATATTTACTTAATAATTTTAAAAATTAGTTATTAAGTAAAAAGTTTATAAGTTAATAAAAATTTAGTATTAAAATTATTTTAGAAAGTAACTTAGCTTTAAAATAAAACTTTTAGTAAACTAGTTTAAAAAGTTTAAAGGTATTTTAATGATTAAAAAAAATTCTAATTCCAAAAAACTAAAATTACTAAATTATTAAAATATAATTTAAAGTAAGTAAATAAATTAAAGTTATAAATACATTTTTTTTTAAAAAAATATAGCTAAATTTACTATATATATAATAAAGTTTTAACAACTTTTTTTATTTAATTAATTTAAAAAATATATATAATTTAAAGTAATAATTTTATATTATTAAAGTTTTTTATAATATTATTTGCAATTTAAAGTAATAAAAATTAATAAAAATTAATAAAAATTAATAAAAATTAATAAAAATTAATAAAAATTAGTATTATATAAATTTATTAAGTTAGTATAATTATTTAAATTAAAGAAAAAAAGCCGTAATAGTAGCTAAATAAGCCCGAAAACTACTTAAAAAGAAACTAAATAGTGGAACCTAATTTTCTGTAATTAACTATTTTTAATAAACCCCTCACATCCCATCTGTAGAGCATGGGTGATAATGGCGGGTTATAATCTTATTTTTATAATTACGAAAACTGTAACTATAATATATTAGAAAGTAACTAATAAGTAAGTAAATAATACTAAGAAAAGAATAAATACTAGCCTAACTAAAGAAGCTATGCCGTAAGATTTTTACTAATATAAAAAAACACTATAATGTGTTTAAAATCTTTAGATATATTATTAAGTTATTTAAAATAAGAATAAGACACAGCTTAACTAGATTAAAGCTGGAATTAATAAAATTAGAAAAGAAATATATAAGGGAAACTGCTTAGAGATTCTTTAATTATAAAATAAGACTTAAGTAGCTGTTATTATCTAGACGTTATATATAATAAACACAGCCACTATATTATAGAGAACTATAATCTAAATCTATTTTAAAAATTCCTAGGGAAAGGACTTAAGAGAGATACTAGAAATAGCTAAAAAAGTAATATTAGAAGTATTTACTATAAACACTCTAAAGAGTAGTAATATTAACGTTTATATACTATCCTAAATAATAAAAAACTAAATCATAAATAGACTAGATACACTAGAACTTAAAATCCTAAAAAAAAAAATTTCTTAAAGATTTCAGGAGTTCTACTTAAGATAAAAATTAATAAAAAAAGAAATATAAATAACTCTGAGCTAATATATACTATATATAAAGCTATTAAATAGCTAGTACTAAATATAGCTATTATTTAAATTTAATAGCTATATAACCTTAAGGCGCAGGAGATACGCTGTAGAAATACTAAAAATAACTAAAAAAAACTAAAAAAGACTTATAGAACTCTAATTATTAGAATACCTATATAGGTAATCTAATAGAAGATTATAAAAAGTAAACTAGTTATCAACTCCCAGCTCTTTAAAGCAAGGCTATTTAATAATAGTATAATTATTAAATAATGCTTTTAATACAGCTAATAGGGCTATACCTAAAGTATAAAAAAAATATAGTACAGATATTACGTAAGCCTATATAATATAATAAAATATTCTTAAAAAAGAGTATCCTATGTAAACTGTAGAAAAGCTTATAAAGTATAATAATAAAAAGAGTATAAGATATTCTAAAGCTACCTAGAAAAGATCTAGGTAAAAAAAATAGTCTTTTTTAAGTAAATACTTTATATCTATACTATAGAGAAAAAATAAGCAGAATAACCAAACCCTATATAAAGTAACTTTATTATTATAATAAGGAAAAGAGAAAGATAGATTATTTTATTAAATAACCTATATAAAAGACTATTATTAAAAAGAGGACTAGGTAGACTATTTTATATAGAAATTATAAATAGAAATATTTTATAATTAAGGCTTATATTAAACGCAGGCGATATATACCCAACCTAAATAAAAATAAATAATAATTCTAATATTAATATAGAAGACTATATACCTATCCTAAATAAATAAACTTATTATTATCTAATATAACTACAGAAACGTAAATTAAGGTATATGTTATTCTTTTTTTAATAAAATAATATAAGTAGAGTACTAAGTGCTCATAATTTAAAAACTAGTGTATAATAAATATACTAAATTAATATACTACCTATATAGATATACTATAGTATATGAAGAAGACCTTATAATAAAAGTATATTTTATAATTAGCTAAAACATTAACGTTGTGTATTAGAGATATAAATAATATAGTCTATTTATCATAGCACTCTAGCTTAGTCTAGAGAGACTAGAAACTACTATTATTAATATTTATAACCTATATAAAAACTACTAACAGATTAGGACCTAGCTAGAAATAAATAAAGCTATTAAAGAAATAGAAAAAGAAGTTATATTTCTTAAAGACTTTAATATACACTATCTAATATAAAGAGAAAGTTATGTTATAAGTAAAATATAAATAAAATATCTACTCTTTAAAATAAAAGCATAAGGTTTTTAACTCGCTATATTATAAGGTAAACTAATTTAAAAAAGAGAATAAGAAGAGAGCGTTATTAACCTCATATTTCTATTAAACATAATATATAAAAAAGTTAGCTTTTATAGAATGGAAGACAAGTAGACTTTAATAAGAAACTATATACTAATATAAATTTAAATAAATACTATTATTTATTTATAAGAGAAAAATAAACGCTACGCGCTTAAAAAACTAGATATAAAAGAATTTCTTTAAGATATTAAAATTCTTAAGTAAATAACAGCCCTAGAACCTTTAGAAGCTCTCTAGAAAGGAATTATATATACTTTTAAGTCTTACTATCTATACGTAAGACTTAGCCTATAAGTGCGTAAAATATAGTTACTAAAAGTAATTTAGTTTTTTACAAATATTAAACAGGTAAGGCGCTGGTATTATAACTATAAAAAGAATTATAATTACTAAAACTATAAAACACTATCTACCCAGTTTTAGAAGAAAATCTAAAAAGTAAAAAGAAATAACTAAAAATAATTCATATAAGAATTTATAGCAGACCTTATAAAACCATATAATAAAGAGTTATGGACTTTTTTAAAATAGAATAGAAAAAATACTAACGTAATAAAAAGTAATTTTTATTTTTCTAATTTTAAAAGCTTTATTAGTAACTATCTTACTAAAGACAATACTATAAAGATAAAGATTCTATTATAAGTTACTAATTTACTAACGTAAATTATACTAGTAATAAGCTATCTAACTAATTATTATAATAGTTAATTAGTTTTCTCACTTCCGGATCGAATAGCTCGTTAGACTTAGTAGAAGTTAGTTAACTTAGTAGAGATAAAAAGAAGTAATATAATAAGTTAAAATTCAATAAAATAGTATTAAACTATTTTACTTAAAATATGAATCTTAATTTTAGAGTAATTATAAAGAATTAAAAGTAACCGTAAGCTGTCTAACGCCTCATACTTATAGTAGATCCCCCGTGCGTATATTGTATACTAACTAGAAGTATATTAGATACTGCTAGAGGCTGCTAGAGCTGCTAGAGATTCTGTTACCTCACTCCTCCTCTATCTGCCAAGCCCTGCTCTTGTTACGTGAGTAGGTGCTCTAAATCCGTCCACATAATTCTATATCTTTGTCCTTGCTTCTTAGCCTGTGCCTTAGCCTACGCCAATGCATCCCGTGCCTGCTTACAGTTCTTTCTTTCAAGCTCGAACATACGTTTCTATTTAAGAGCTTTATTGGCTGTCATTGCCAGCTCCCTTAGCTCTTCAGGTACAGTTGCCTTTTTATTACTATCTGTAACATTATCCCCCTCTTCTAAGTCTTCGTCTTAGAAGATAGTTTCTCTCTTCTATAAGTAGTATAAAGGCAGCAGGTCTTCCGCTCTGTGTTCTAGACTGTAAGACCCTTAACTTCCTTTCTTTCTTGCCCAGCTTCCTAATGATAACACGTCCTGAGTCGTCTCTAATACGTGCTTACCGCTTAGCTTCTCAGATCTGTAACGAACCCCGTCACATGCTGACACCTTGCTCAAACTGTTCCCGTCAAGGCGATGACTGCCTCGTGAACTTAAGTTCTAGTCATTACTCAGCCTGTGCTGACCGCAACGTGAAGTGTGATCTAATCATGTTACAATTAGAATAGAATCGCCTTAATCGTGATAAAGTAAAGCTTCGTCATTAGCTTAATTCCATTAAAGATCAGCGTTCTGAACTTCGTGCTTGTGAGTTACGGCTTTATCGTGAACTCGCGCAAGTAGATTCAAAAGAGAAGGAAATATTCAATTAAGAGATAGCTTCAATTCATAAGGTCTAAGCTCTTAAAGAAGTGAAGGCTTGTTCTTAGGATTAAGAAACTTACACACTGTAATCTGTAGTTTAAGCTTCTTCCCAGCCTGTCATTTCGCCCTCCTTATCCTTCAGTTTTAATTAGAATGCGTTGCATTTACCTTATTTCTGGAACATAACCTTAAAACAAGCCCTTCCTGGCTTATCTAATAATACTGGTTAATTAGCTCTGAACTATTCCTTAGGTTCCTAATTAGTTCCTATGTATTATCCTTAGGTCCGTAATTTTTCTATCTAACCAGATACTTCTGCTAATACCTAAACTGCTGGTAGTCTAAGATTCATTAGACCTCATACTCAGTAGTATCTTCCTCAAGTTTAAGTCTTGTTTATAGTTTAGCGTTTTATGGTGCTGGTTCTAATCTTAAAATATGAAAAACTAGGTAAATCCGCGTGTTCTTAGGTAGTTGTAGTTTATAATTTACAGGTCCTATTTATCATTTAACCTTAAATAGTTCTAATTTAATGTGATCCAGTTTTTTCGATGGTTGTTTTATTTCTAAATTTTTTTATAATAAGAAAACCTTATCCCCCTCTTTAAAGATTGGTCTCTTAACTTTAAATTTATTTTTCTATTACTTGCTAAGGTCTCCCCTCTGGGTAATTTTCTTTACTATTTCTTAATAAAGTTATTATAACTTCTTAACCTTTATTCTTGCTAATTCTGATATCTTGTCTAGCTTTCGTGGTTCTCGATAAGCTGTAGGTTTATAACCATAATTTATAAAGAATAGTGATCTTCTGGTGGTTGATGACTTTATAGAGTTATATATAAACTTAGCTATCAGTAGTAAGTTAATCTAATTGTCTTATTATTTATTAACATATATCTGTAGGTATTGTTCTAGTGTCTGATTTATCCATTCTATCTGTCTATTTATTTATAGGTAAAATGCTATTAAGAGGCGGTGTTTAGCCCCTAGCTTTTCTATAAACGTTTTCTAGAATATTAATATAAACAATTTATCTTTATCTATGATAAATTCTTATGGTAATTTATATTATACTATTAATAGTTTAATTAATAATATCACTAATTCGTTTGCTTTGACTTCCGTGTATGTTAGTTTAAAGTATATATACTTTATAAATTAGTTTACTATAACTAGTATCATATTATACTATTGGCCTTAAAAGGTAGTTATTATTAGTATTCCTATAATAAAGTCTATTATAACTAATTCCTATAGTTAGTCTAGTAAAGGAATTAGTTATATAAGTCTATATTTCTTATATCTTAATACCTTATTCTTTTTGCACTTGATGCATTCTGAAAGAATAACTCTAACCTTTTTTTATATTCCTAGGGTCTAGAAATATCTGTTGATCTGTTCTATAGTTTTTTTAATTCCCTAATATCTATACATTTCAGCTAAATGTTAGTTCTTAATGAGTTTAGTCTATAATGCTTTTAGTATAAAAATAGTTCCCATTTCATGCTATTATAGTAGTCTATAGTTATATTCTCTAATTTATTTTTATTATATGTTTTTAATAATAACTATTATTTTAATATCTATTTATAAGTTTCCTAGAGATTTATCTGATTTTTACTTAAGTATTATATTATAGATTTCTAGTATATCTCTTATATAGTTTACTTTTTAATTAAGTACATCAGCCACTATATTTTCTCTTTCTAATTTATAAAGTATTTAAAAGTCGAATGTAGAAACTAATTTCTATTATTTAACTTATTATTAATTTAACTTCTTTATTATTATAAATACTGTTAGATTCTTGTGGTTTAAATATATAATAATCTAATACCTAGTTTCTTCTAGGTAATATCTCTATTCCCTAAATACTTATACTATTACTAATAGTCCTTTATTATAAATATCATAGTTTAATTTAGTAGTTATAAGTTTATAAGATAGAAAGTTTATTAAGTGTTTATACTTATTATTCTGTACTTATAGTAAAATAGCTTTTATAATTCTATCTAATCCATCTATATATATCTCTATTTAAAGTCATAAATTAAATATTTTTAATATTAGTAGTTATTAGAATAATTTTTTTAGTATTATAAAAGCGTTTTCCTTGCGTTATTTTTATTTAAATTATTAATCCTTTTTTAACAACTCCGTTAAGGGTGATATAATTTTTGAGTAATTCTTAATAAATTATTAGCAGAATTCTATAAACCCGAGAAAAGAATAAACTTTTTTAGTGTTTATTAGTATAGGCTAAGATAGTATATTTTTTACTTTATTAGAATTAACTACTATTCTATCTTAAGATACTAAGTATCCTAAGAACTTAACTTTTTTTTTATGAAATATATATTTCTCTGCTTAAATATATAGCCTGTGTTCCTTAAGCTTTTATAATACCTTTTTAGTATACTTAACATATTCTTTTAGTATTCCGTTTATGTATATAAGCATATTATTAAGATATACTATTATAAATACGTTTAGATATTTCCTTAGTATATAGTTAATAATTATCTAGAATGTTGCTAGTGCGTTGGTAAGTTTTATTAGTATAACTAGATATTTAAATAATCTATATCTTATTTTAAATACCGTCATTTATTCGTGTCCTTTAGTTATTTATATTTGATAATATTTATCTCTAATATTAAAGAGGCTAAACTATTTAGCTTTTTTAAGTTTATCTATAAGTTCTAATATTAGTAGTATAAGATAGTAATTTTTAACTATTATTTTATTAAGGTATCTATAGTTAATACATAGCCTTAATTTTCTATTTTTTTTAGTATAAAGAGTATTAGTGAAGCTATTTTACTTTAGCTGGTTTATATATATTCTTTTTATTAATTTTTTTATAAGAATTTTCGCAACTCCTCCTGCTGGTGTATGGGTACTTAGTATAATAGTCTTAGTTTTAAATCTATTTTCTCCTTAAGCGTAATTTTATAGTCCTAGTTCTAATATTCTAGTAGTTAGTTTTTAGCTTTTTTAAAGAACTATTCTCTAAATTCTTTTTAATATTTGTTTGGTATAATAAACGTAGTGTCATGAAGTATTACTTTCTTTATTTATATTATAGCTTTTATTTATCTATAGTAGTCCCTTCTAATTTCTATAGACTTTATTTTTTAGTTAATTATTAGATTCTATTATACTAGCTAATTCTATCCTAAGATAAAATCTTTACTATCTAGATTTATAATTTTAATATAATAGTTATCTGTGTAACCTGCTGCCTTAATAGTTATATTTTATATTTTAAGATTAATTAGATCTTCTCTAAATATTACTAGACTATTATTTATACATCTTATTTATATAGGTTTATCTAAAACTCTAGTTAGTATCTAGTATCTCTATATTTATTTATTTAATATAAGTATTTTACTAGCTCTACTATTTATAAGTGCTAGTGTTTAGTTACTATTAATATATATATTTACATATAGCTTGTTTTCGTTTTTTTTTTAGTTTAGTTATATATATATAAGCGTTATGTTTTTTTTAATCTTTAGTTTTTAGCTCTTCAGTAGCTTAGTTATAGCCTATTAGTTTTTTAGTTTTTTATTTATAGTTAACTCTTAAGTAGTAGTTATTTCTTTAGTATTTCTTTTTTAGATCTATGGATTAGACATTTCTAGAGTTAGCATATTTTCTTATTAAGTATTTTATATATATTTTTAGTCTATTCTCTATAATCCTAGCATTTCTATTTTAAGAAATATTCTTGACATGTGAGTTTCTTATGTGATTCTGTAGCTAGCTATTTCTTTTAGTAGTATTTAGTTTAGTATAATCAGCATCCTATCTAACACTTATTCTATAATAGTTATTTGTGTTAGTCTGAGTTTAGGTCCTATAGTGTATTTTCTAAATCCATATAGACTAGTTCTTACTATAAATTACGTTTTTTTTTATTTACTAGCTATTATAATACTTTTCTTATCTTCAGCTCTTTAACATATATAGCATGTTTATTCTATCTATAGTTTTTTTCTATATAGTTAGAAGCTGTATATATTTAGTATTTCTTTCTTATTATTCTATTTACGGCGTTGTTATTCTGTACTTATAATATTAGTAAAGACATTTCTTTATCCTTTTTACTTTAATCCTATCCTAGTTTTAGATGTCTGATAGGGTGATAGTATATTATATTAGTTATAACTAGTATAAGTATCTATTTATAGATTTTATTTATTTATATAGCTAGTTCTTATCTGCTTAGCCCTTTATACTATTTATTTTCTATTAATTATAATACTTATTAGTATTTATGCATTCTGTTTCTTAAGATAACTTTTTAGTGTTTAGTAATATATTATTCTCTTTAGTAGTACTCTAATCCGTATATCTAATAGTATTTTTAGTATATATATTATATAATTATTATAGATATTAGCTTCTTACCCTTTATTATCTCTTAATTCTTTCTTTATCTGAATTTCTGATCTTCTTTATAAAATAGTTTACTTTCTTATTTTATAATTTTATAGAACCTTTGTGTTTTCTTTTTGGTTTCTGTGTTATATTATTAAATTACTACTCTTTATATTATAGTAATTATATTATTAGGTTATCCTGCTAAATAATTCTTAACTTATTAATATAAAACTTCGTATTCTTATCTAAGATATATGTAGCTTCTATATATCTAGTATTATTCTTTTTAGATTCTTTTTATAATTATTTCTTTTATTATAGTGTCTTTTAGCTATTCTACTTAGATTATAATAATCTTAATTTCTTTAGGCGCTTTAGTCTAAACGTAAGCTTTCTTAACATCTAATTATTATTATTTATAATTTTTAATAAAGTATTTTTTGTTTTTATATTTTAAGTAGGCTTTATGTGTATAGTGTTTTATTTATATCTTAACTTACTTTCCTTATTTCTTTCTAATAAATATCTATTTAACATTAATATTTATTTTATTATAGATTTAGTTATTTTTTTTATTTTTTTTTAGTATGTGGATTACTGACCTCCTGCGTACTTTTTTCTTTTATTTTTATTAATACTAATAGTTATTAATAGTTACTGCTTATTTAATGATTTTTAATAAAATACTTAGCTACTTTTCTTTAGAAATCTTATCCTTAATTCTGTTTTTTAGTTCTTTATAGTATATTATAATTAATAGTTAGTTTACCTAATTAAGCTGTGATTAGATTTATTTAAATTCTGCTATATAATTAGCTATTAATATCTATTACTTAAGCTATTAAAGTTTTTAGATTACTTTAGTTTCCTTATTAATTTCTCTAAAGATAATAATTATTTCTTATTTAAAACGTTTATAATTTCTAAAAGCTTATTATATATTATTGTTACAGTTTATTAGTCTTATTACTCCCTAGTTAGGATTCTTATTAGCTAGATAGTTTTTTACTAAAGGTTTAAACTATTATATAACTTTTCTTATTATATTTATGCTAACTGCCAGAATCTAATTCTAATTAGTTAAAAATAATTTTTAATTAAACTAATAGTAGAGGTCTATAGCTGCTATAAAAGTTTTAAGTTTATTTTAATTACTATTAAATTTTTTAGAAAGCTGTATCTTTACTGTTCCCCTCTCTTAATTTATTCTAACTTATTATTATAAACTTATTAAGGCGTTGTGTAACTTTATAATAGCTATTTTTTACTTTTAAATAATCTATTACATACTTTTAGCTTTTTTAGATATACTTTTAGTTATAAATAAAAGCCCTGTTATGACTTCTTTATTACTACTACTTTTTTCTAACGAATAAAGTTCTTATTTATTCTTATAGTAGGTTATTATAGACTATTATTTAAATAGTTTTATATTAGAGTCTATCTAACTACTTTTTTTACTCTTTTAAGGTAGGTAGTTATAATATTATAAGTTACTAACTTACTAATATAAATTATACTAGTAATAAGCTATCTAACTGATTATTATAATAATTAATTAGTTTTTTTACTTCCGGATTAGATAGCTTATTAGACTTAGTAGAAGTTAATTAACTTAATAGAGATAAGAAAAAGTAATATAATAAGTTAAGATTTAATAAAATAATATTAAACTATTTCACTTAAGGTATAAATCTTAATTTTAGAGTAATTATAAAGAATTAAAAGTAACTATAAGCTATTTAACGCCTTATACTTATAATAGATCCTTTATATATATATTGTATACTAACTAGAAGTATATTAGATACTACTAGAGACTGCTAGAGCTATTAGAGATTTTATTATTTTATTTTTCCTTTATCTACTAAGCTTTACTCTTATTATATAAGTAAATACTCTAAATCTGTCTATATAGTTTTATATTTTTGTTTTTGCTTTTTAGTTTATGCCTTAGTCTGCGCTAATATATCCCATATTTACTTATAATTCTTTCTTTTAAACTTAAATATATATTTCTATTTAAGAGCTTTATTAGCTATTATTGCTAGCTTTCTTAGCTTTTTAGATATAGTTACCTTTTTATTACCGTCTATAACAGATTCTAGCTAAAAAATTCTTTCTAAATATAAGTAAAGTAAATTTTAAAGATATTAATAATAAAATATAACTAAAGTATACTTAAATTAACATTAATCTATATATATCTAAAGAGGTAATAAGTAATTTAATTATAAAACTTCTAAATAAAAAAGCCCTAGGCCCTAATAACATACTAAATAAGATTTTAAAAATTATATTTCTATTAATAGCTTAGGAGCTTGTATAGGCGGTTTATTAGTATTTTAAAAGTAAAATAATACCAATCTACCTTAAAGAATTAATTATAATTACTTTATATAAAGAAGGTAAGAAGGACTATTTTTTTCTAAAAAGCTATTAATTAATCACGCTAGAAAATACCTTAGCTAAGGTAATTAAAAAATAAGTAACAGACTTAATAGTAATAGCTGCTAAGAAATATAAATTACTTTTATAGAATTAAATAAGAGTAAGAAAGAAGCGCTTAATACTCTTAGTAATTAGTATATTTATTTTTAGTATTTAAATAGTATAAAGAGCGTGTTTAGGCTATGTTATTTTAAAACTAAGTTTAAATCTAACTAAAGCTTTTAATAACATCTCTTATAAACGCCTGCTATATGTTCTAAGGAAGACGAAACTACTAGAATAAATAATTTACTTTATATAAAGCTTTTTAACTACTCAATGAACGTGTATCATATTTCTTAAATATTAAAATCAGTAAATTTAAATATAAATAGGTATCCTATAGGGATCCCTATTTTTACTAATTTTATTTCTTTTCTTTATATTAGAGCTTCTAAAGGAGTTTTAGTAATTAAATAGTAATATACTAGTATTTAGCTTTATTAATAATATAAATTTTATCTTATAAAGAAACTCTGCTACTGAGAACTGCTAACGCTTAATAGCTATATATAATTAATATATAGTATAAATAAAATACTATAGAGCTATATTTACGCTAGAGAAATACTAGCTTATATATTTTTACAAAAAAAAACGCTATAATAATATAGACCTAGTATTAATTATATAAATTACTAGCTATAAAGCTACTCTCTAGAGCTTAAGTATATATATACTTAAGGTCTAAATAGACCTAAAGCTCTAATAAAAAGAATATATCTATAAAGTAGTAGAGAAGGGTATAGTAGCTTTTAAAGCTATATTATAAATTACCATATTAATATAAAGCCTGTTTATAAGATGTTTATGTTTTCTATATATAGTAATTATCCGCCTAATAATGTTCTACAGTGCCTAGATATAGGGAACTTGTAATAATAATAATCTAATAATAGAAAATCTTATCCAGCTGCTTTAAAAGATCTAAAACTAGTATTTTTATAAGATAATAAAGGTATATAAAAGAACACTAATAGTAACTATTAAGAGAGAGATAGTAGTTTTACTAATTATACTCTATATAAATACTATAGCTCTTTAGAGAACTCTAGATACTAGTTAGAATTTAGTAAAAAAAAAAAAATAGTAAGTACTCTAAATAACATCTAGGTATTACTAGTAAGTTAATAGTAGACCGTAATATAACCACTAACTTTACTAAAAAAAGCTTTAAAACTAGGTAAAAGAATATAAGAAAGAAGTCCTGGCCTATTCTATAAAAGAAAACTCTAGAAATTACTAACGCTAACAGAGATAGAGATATATAGAGAAATTATAAATATATTATATTAGTAGCTATTAACACCACTAGCGCACAGCTACCCTTATCTTAAAGTAAGTAAATATAAAGTAATAATATTAATAATAAAGTATAGTAAAAGAATAGACAGTATCTACCTAGTATATTTTATAGAAAATATTTATAATCTTACTTTATAAAGGACTCTTAAAAATAGAAGCTACTATTCTACTCTTATTATATATAAAAGTCCTTAACCTTAATGCCTAGCTAGTAAAAATAGGGGTTCTAAATAAATTCCTATAGTATAACTATAGCTAGCTAGTATAAACTATATACCATACTCTTTTTTACTATCTTAAACTAAAAAGAACTAAACTAATAACATTATTTCTATTAGAATAACTGGAAAAAATACTAAGCTAGAGAGATAATACTTAAGTAGTAGTAAAATAGTTTATAAGAACAAAATTACTTACTTAGTTCTAAGTAGTAAAAGTAATTAATACTAAAAAAATAAACAACTTCCGCCTATTCTAGAGCATAGACAATTAGTAGGAGACAGAAAAAAAAAGTAAAAGAGAAAAAAGAAGATAAAATTATCTATAAGATATAAACATAATAACGTATTTTATAAGTGAGCTGGTCAAACAAGCGAGCTGATCACTTTACCAAGAAATTACGAAAACCTTAATAACTTTATCAATTCTTAATATTTTTTAATAGAAATTTAAAATCTATAAGAATATATACTATACCTAGCTGGTATTCAATTTATAGTATAATTATATTATTAATTAATTTAATTATTCAACTAAGACCAAAAGTTTAATAAAAACAGGGTTGACAATCCTATTTTATAAGAATATTGTAAATTCTTATACGAACAATTTTTATTATTCATTCCACACTATCTACTTTTAAAGTAAAATAGTTAATAGTCTATAACCAGTCTAATTTTATTAGTTATATTATATGAAGCTGTTTTCGGCACCTAAATTTTAATATCTAGATAAGTATTAACTTCTACTACTATTTACTAATTTATTAACTTAATCTATAAGTGTAATAAAACGTTATTAAATTTTTATAAAGTTCTATTAAGGTTTAAAGAAAATATATTATCTATATACTTTTTTATTAAAACTTGTTGTAATTATTGTAATTAAATTAATTAATAACATAATTATACTATAAATTTAATACTAGCTAGATATAGTATATAGCGTTATAGATTTTAAATTTCTATTAAAAAATATTAAGAATTGATAACGTTATTAAGATTTTCGTAATTTCTTGGCAAAGTGATCAGCTCGCTTGTTTAACCAGCTCACTTATAAAATACGTTAACTAAAATTACAGACTATATAAAAAATAAGAAGGTAAGAAAAAAGTATTATAATAATAGAATATTAACGCCCCTTTAGTATAATATATTAATAAATTTTCTTATTAGTAAGTTTTCCTTATAAAAGGAATTAGTCTATATAGACCCATTAGAGGGACCAAATCAGGCGGTAAATAGAAATAATAATAATAATAATAATTATTTAAATTTTTAAATATTTTAATACTTATTATAACTTAATAAAAGCTATTATTTAGTAATTTTTTTAACTTAGTAATTAAACTAATTTTATTTTATTTAGTATTAGTAGCTAGTTTATAAAATTTAGTAAAGTAAGTAGTAAACTTTTTACTTTTAATATAATAAGTTAAGTTAACTTAATATAATAAATATTTAATTTAAGATTTTATATAGAGGTTTTAGAAAAGTAATAAATTATTTTACTAAGTATATATTTTTATTTATAGGAAAATTTATAAATATTACTAAGTTTTTTTTTACTTTAAATATATATATAAAAGTTAAAAGTATTTAATAAAATATTAGTTAGTATTATTTTAAGCTTATAATTATTAATTTTAATAAAAATTTAACTTTTTTTTTAAGTATAAGAAACTTAGGTAAGTAATTAAATTTTAATAAAAAGTAGTTATTAAAGTTATATTAATTAGTAAAGTAATTAATATTATTTTAATAATAAATATAATAAATATTTTAGTTTATTAATAGTTTTTAAGTTATTTTTAAATTTAGTAGTAATATATAATTTTAAAAACACTTAACTAGAATTTTTAAATAATATAAAAAATAAAAGTTAAAACTAAATTATTTAAACTTCTTTTTTTTTAAAGAAATTATTTTTTTATTTAAAAGTAGTTTATTTATATTAAAATGTAACTTATTAATTACATATAATTAAAGTTAAAAACTTTTATATATAGTAAACTTTTTTTCATTAAAATTATAAACTTAGTTATAAATATATTTAGTTTAAGTAAAGTATTTATAATGTAAAAAAAGTAACATAATATTATATTATATTATATTAGTTAAGTACTTAAAAATAGTATTAATTAATTACTAAGTACAATACTAAATAATAAGTTAAAATAATAAGTAAAAAATAAAGTAAGTTATAAGTAAAAATATTTAAAGTAAAAAACTTATATACTAATATAAAACTAATATGTAAACACATAGCGTAAAAATAAAGCCTATAAAAGAGACTTTTATAAGTATTATAAATAATAACTATAATAATACTTATATTTAATAATTTAAAACTACTTAAAATATTAATAATAAAACGTTAAATTTTAATAAAATAATAATAATATAATAGTACTTAAAATAGTTTTAGCTTAACAAACTTTATTTAGTAGCTTAAATCTAATTAAGTTATTTCTTAAAGCTTACTTTATGTCTAGTAGTCTTTTAACTATAGAGATTTCTAAGCTCAATTTGTTAACTCTCATCAGGAAAAAAAATTCGTGGCTAAGAATTTTATGTTCGTACTATTCTAGCATTTCCGGCATTTTCAAGCATTTAGCAGCATTTGGCTGCTAAACGTGACTCCTCCCATAACTCTGCTGCAAAGTGCAGCTAATTGTAACTTTATTTAAGTATTTAACGGCATTTAGCTGCTAAACGCGACTCCTCCCATAACTCTTCTGCTAGAAAGTACAGCTAATTACGACTTTAACTATAAGTATGCAGCAAGATGCTATAAAATGCTATTAAATACTGTAATATACTATACTCTCCTTCCAAATTCTATACCATTTTACTTGTATAATAGTCTAGTTTTTGCCTATCCACTTTCTAAAATTTATTACCAATATCTACAGGCGCTGCAAGCCTGTAAAGTTACCATTTTCTGTCCATGCGCGCTAAGTTTCTTCGTACGCGAAGAGCTAAACTTAGTCTTCTGTTCAGCTCTAACAGAATTTTCTTCCCTCTGTCCTCCTTCCTTTATATACCTATACCAAGCTGATATTTGGGTCCACCAAGCCCTTTACTAACCTGTTCACTAACGTGTATCTAGACCTGTACTGAGCTGCCTCTAGAGCTCTGCACCGAGCTGCCTCAGAGCTCTGCACCGAGCTGCCTCCAGAGCCATACACCGAGCTGCCTCCAGAGCTCTGCACAGAGCTCTGCACAGAGCTCTGGATACAATGTAGGAGCCAATTTCAATTCAGTGTAGGAGCCAATTCCAATTCAATGTAAAAAGGAGAAAGTAAATAGAGCTTATATAGTATTTTATTATTTTGTATAGTAAATTAGTAGTAGCTAGTAATTTAAAACTGTAGTTTGAAATGTACGTACTACGTGTAAAAAGTGAACTAGATATGGGATATGTAATATGCTTAGCGTTAAATTTACAAAATACGCGTAATAGACAAATCATGCAAATATTGCAAATGATGATAAAAGCTTTAGAGGATACAATCGCGCATTTTGTAGCATCTTGTAAGACGGTGTTGCGTTTGGCGGCTTGATGCCGCTTTGAAGTCGAGACCATGAGCTACAGGGCGGGATGCGCAAAATGCGCAAATGGCAGCCAACTGCTGCTAAGTGCTGTAAAAATGCCACCAATTTTTTTCCTGACGCTTGCTTTTAGTTCATTACTTGAAATCATTGAGGCTTCCAAAGTTAAGACGACTTCTCCTGCTTTCGATGCCTTGAGATGGCTGAAAAAGGCGATGCATAAGGCGATGCATAAGAAGTAGGTTTATTATAATGGTGATCGCTTCTGCGGACCGAAGCTCTTTGCTGAATTAGAGATGTGTTAGGAAGGATTAGGCAATAGGGTTATGTAAGCATTCTTGGCGCGCTAGCACCTTACAGACAGCTCCCCTCTTGCCTCGCTTCCTGAAGATAGACACAATACACACACTTTACAAACACTCCTTTGGTCTCTCGGTCCTACTATCTGGCCCGTCCTTACATCCTCTGTAACGTCTACAGGCTCTGGGGGTCCCATGAACCAGTCAACCCGGAGCAGGCCGACTGGGGCTTCTGATTCTCACACAGCCTGTTCTGTACAATCAAAATGCAGTTTATATAGCAATTTTTATGGCAGGTTCATATTTTATCATTGAGCCTATGATTACTGTTGAGCTAGGAGGCCGGTGCTAGGCACGGTTTTTTTTTTTTTTTTTTGGAACAAAAACTCAGTATGAGCCGGAAGGGGCCGAGTAGGATTTGGGTGGGTTGATACGGCATGTGATTTATCATCAATTGTGTCCCATTTTTCCGTCAGACGGGTGTATAGGCATCTAATTTGTCAGCAGTTTTGACAGTTACCGCAAAACGTTCAAGTCGTCCACGATCTCGGATGAACTAATCACCAACTCCAACTCCTTCGCCTCTTATTTTACGATATGTTGTTCAAAACCCGAGTAATAAGAGCTTCGCAACTCGTCCGAACGAGTCTTATTCGCATCTCATGGCTACTCCACACTTTCTTCTGGCTCCCCTCCAAGCCTTCATCATGCACTCCTCCTTCATGGCCACGGTTCTCGCTGTCCTCCTCTCGGGAGTCAATCCCACTCTCGCCAACCCACAAACGCCGACCGTAACCATCGATGCAGGCGTAATTGTAGGCACGACA